>CM032230.1:88412500-88427500 GCA_019009955.1 Riptortus pedestris | reverse complement strand
CTTAAAGTCTGTACTGTCAATGGTCCTTAATATAATTTTTTTTCATTTGAATTTGAAGGCCCCGAAAAGAGCACCACAGTATTACAGACTGTATTGGTTTAAATTGTACTTCATACTCCTAAATAGCTTACAGACGCATTAAAAAGAATCTTAGCTCTTAAGAGAGCTTGTCTTTAAAATATGATACATCTTCCTATTGTATGAAGTTTGTTGTGTTTATTGTATGAAGCTATCCTTGCAGTATGTTGTTCTAATGGCATTCTTACTGAAAATATGCCCATTGTAAGGTTTGCCTGATTATTTACTTTTTTTTTTTTTTTTTTATTAAATAACAAGAAGGTATTCTGGAATATGAATATTTATTTCCACCCATTTGAAGACTTGAAGTTATTAAATTCAGTGATATTCACAGATAAAAGTAAAGTTAGTGGATGTTACAGAATTCTTATAGAAAAAAATAATAAGTCTTGCTCTTTATGTTTTATTTATTAACAGGATTGACTGCCTTCATGTCTTTATAAGCGGGATGATAGAGATCCATAGGAATACTAAAATAGTAATGTATGTATTGGGATTTATTTGGTATTAAAGCTTCGGGTGAAATGGTCAATGACATAAAAGGTAATTGTCAATATGACATCAGCAGCATTAGGGGGTCTACTGAAGGCTAAAAAAAAAAAAAAAATCAAATATCTCAGTTAATATTTAAGGTGTGAAAAAATGCATATGACTCCATTTACAGAATAGTACATTACATTTGACAATCCAACAAATAATAACATAGATATCATAAATTTTCATGACTCCCCTCTCCTACTGGTACGATTTCAGCCATTAACGAACGTCATCTTTAGTTTTACATAAAATGGTTATATTCTGAGTTTGGTAGTGATCAAACAAAAATTTCAACCTATACATGTAGGTGTGATCGGACATCATTTTAGTCATCTCCTGTGTATGATTGATGGATATTTGAAGAAATTTGTTGAAAATTGCATCATGAGTACAATCTCAATTGCTGATTTCCCTTAAGGTAAATCTCCTAATAAAATATATCTCTGTTATTATGGATCCATTCCAGTTATTATTATAAGCAATGTAACAAACGCAAACTTTAAACTTCTTTAATAATTGATCAGGATCAATAAAAATGCCTTGTACTCTACTAGTGTTAAACACCATCCAGCATTTTTGGGAGAAATCATTAATAATTGTTAAACTCTTGTCTTTTATTAAATGCTAATTGTAATTGTCTTACTAATCCTACAATGTTAAGTGTAGAAATAATAGAAATTTATTTTTTATAGATGATGTTTCAAGTATAAGTGGTTCAGAAAGTGACAGTGAAACTGAAACTGAGCAGAGCTCTACTGATGTGGAATCATCGAAGGATGATGCTAGGTTGACTCACCTGATTGCTAGAAGATCGAGAGTTCTTTTCAATAATTCATTGGGACAAGTTATCTCGGTTCATAGGGCACTATTACTTCATAAGAAGGTATATTTTGATCAGTTTAATTTACCCTTCCTAGTATAGCATTATACTGTTAAGATTTTATAATGACACAGGAAGAAGCTGCTTCGGATGAGCATTTGGTTGAGCTATTGAACAAACTTCCATATAAAACTAATTGGCTTATTATTATGATGGGTGGAGGTCATTTTGCAGCTGCTCTCTTTAAAGGTTTGTATTTCTTCTTGTTTTAAACTAATTTATCTGAAAACAACCAAAAAAAGAATTGTTTACGTTCTATTATTTCTCTAATTTAAAAAGATGTTATTATAATTAATTCCCATACTATCAGTCAAGCAAGTTAACCTATAGGTCCTGAAGACATTTTCATAGTTTCTGAAGTGTGTTAGCAATGTCACTTCAGTAGTCCCTCTTAAAAATTAATATTTGATTGGAGAATATAAAAAGGTATTTTCTATATCCAATATTCACATTTCATTTTTTCTTTATATTACTTTGGACAAAATTCAATAGCCAAGTCAAATTAATGCATAGTTTTGTATATATCACAGAATGGCATTGGGCACCTTTTGCAAAAGAACCGTTTACTGGATGCATATTGTAGTAGACTCACATTATCATTATTATATAGGATATTCATAATATATTTATCTCCATCTTTTAGAAGGAAGATGTACCCTAACCACCCTGTGTGCAGCAGTGAATTTTCTCCTCTTCCCAGTAATACTGCTTCATTTTTAAGACAGGCAAACTTAATTGAAACAGAAACACTCTTTTATTGAAACAAAATGAAATAGTTATATTTTGAAATGACCTATTATGAGTAAAGACCAATTTCCACTTGTAAGAGTTTTGAAACTATTCAAAATCTATACCAGAAGAAAATTGATATTAAAAGTGAAGCACAACAGGAGAGCAAAGAAATTCTACTTATCATTTTCATAAGTGCAGTGGGCTAACAGCAGTACTGCAAAGTGATTTCTAGCATTAAATCTAACCAAGTGAATTAAACCTACTACATTATAAAAAAAACTTTTGTACACTTCCAATTTTGTAAGCCAGAAGCACGAGCTCACCCATCAGATTTGTAGGACAAAGAGTAGGCTGAGGATTTTTTTTCTCTAATTCTTTATTTGATTTAAAATAATGTGCCTCTCTTCTTATTTGTCTTTTTTACTTTTTCTTTTCAATTTCTTCCCTTTTCTTATATACTTTATTATGATGTTCCTTCTATGTTTGTAGGAAGTGAAGCAGTATTACATAAAACATTTCACAGCTATATTGTTAGAGGTAAACAGGGAGGGACACAGAGCTCGAAAGATGGCAAAGGATCCCACCCAAAATCAGCTGGTGCAAGTCTTAGACGTTATAATGAACAATCACTGTTACAGGTAAGGTTACATTAGGGCAGGAAATTAACCTTCCTAATTATTTGGTAGTTCACTGTGATAGTTATTTTAGTTGGAATGGATTAATAAATTTATTAGAAGTTTAAAAGAAATATCGATTTTAGTCAAATGAACGGGGTGAAAATACAGTTTAATCCCACTCTTGGCAGCACACTTTTGAAAATGGGGACTTTGGCCATTTTGTTTTTTCTAATTTTATCTTTTTTAGCACACTTAATTTGTTGGATCCTTAGACTGTGGAGGATAGACTTTAGTGACCGCATTCAAAAATTTCCAAAATACGTCCGGTCATTTACACCAAGGGTGGGGACTTTAATTTTAACTTTATCTTTTTTAACACACTTAATTTGTTGGATCATTAAAGTGGAAATGAAGTGCGTAAGCACCTTGAAAATCCGAAGACACGTTAGTAAAAAAAAGCAAGATGGCGTACGGTGACGTAACAAGGGTGGGATTAAACTGCATTTCACCCGAAAAAGGAATAGAATGAGGGGACCATTCAATCATTGAGCTAGCTGGCAAACGCCTCACACTGCCACTCTTAAATTTATTGAATATGTTCATTTACAGTAATGAACAATATTGCAGTTGATATTATAAATATAGTATATCTAGTTATGATAAAATAACTTTTGTATGAGGAACAATTTGTGATCAATGAAAAGTTAATTGGTATGATGTATCTTCAATCGTAAGTGGTTGTTAAAAATAGAATAATTGGAAATTGAATTTAAATAAATGAATTTAGTATAATAAAATATATAAATTGTAGTTTCCCAAACCAAAAGTCTTTGATTTGTATCTATTTATTTTATCTTTCTGTTTTTTTTTTTATTTTACTAGATTCAAGAAAAATAGTCTGTGGAATTATAAATTTCATCATTTTTTTTTTTCTAAACTGTTGAACATTTGGCTTATCACAAGTTGATGATTGTTTTTATGGTATAAGCAACATAGAGATAAATGTAGGGAAGTGTTATTACTGATGGGAAGAATCCTTTATTCTTTAAATTAATAAATTTATTGTATATACATTTATATTAATTGTATTCTCAAGAGATAATGTTTGACATTGTTTAAAACAAACATCTACCCTCATATTTTTTATTTATATCATCAAATAGTAATTTTGTATAAAAATCCTGGAACTAAACCATATTTAAATAATACAAGTGAATAAAATTTATGAAGATACACCAACTTAAACAACTCCAGCTATGTTTTAAGTATTTTAAACAGTTGGGCCATAAGAAATACTATTTTCTTCTTTTTTAATGAGTTATTTGAATTGTGTATATGTGGGTAGCAATTTGTAACTCATGTTTACGTGTCGACATTCGAATTGACCACAAACATGGTCAAAAAATGAGTTCTATCAGATAATTTTATCAAAAGTTTTAAGAACATTTATAGATGCACTGTGAATTTTATATGTAATTATTTACTAAAGTGAATTATTTTTTTTAGCATATACAAGATATCCTAAAAGCTTGGGCTCCTGACATAGTGAAATGTGATATGATATTTTACCGTGCTGTTGGTAAAAGCAATACTGCCGTCTTGTTCAGTGGAAGCAATCCTCCCTTACTAAGATCAGACCCTAGGCTTCGATCTATCCCTTTCCCAACACGTCGAGCTACATTCAGTGAAGTGAAGAGGGTTCACTCACTTCTAGCTACAGCTTTTGTTTATGGTAATTTTAAGGATTTTCTTTGGGCTTGAGGGATTATATTGTTGTGAGTAATTATTTTATTATTATTTTAACTTCTTTTGTACATCAAAGTTCTTATACTTACTCTCCTGAAAGATTTGTAATTGGCTATTTATTTTTTAAATATAAAACCACTATCTGCCATCCTACATATTGTTAAAGTATTATAATTTTATCATCCTATGTTACATAATAAATATTGTCTGGTTCATTTAATTAAGTAAAAATATTAATTTTATTCAGATTCCAACGAGATGTTTCGAACAACTTTCTCACTTCCTCCTAAGGACCCAGTGGAGACAGAGAAAAAGTGGCCAAAGAATGCTGAGAACAGCCCTAGAGGTAGTCCAAGGAAGATAGACCGTGCTAAAGAGAGGCCCTCGCCTGTTCGAGAGCTCCCAGATATTGTTCAGCAGCTTGCTGCTATTTCCACTTCTGGAAGTGAAGGAGGTCTGTTCTTATCTTGAATGGTAATTGGTCATATTAATTTTTATCTGAATTTAATTCTTTGTTTATTAAAGCCACCTATACCATTGAATATTTGCTTCTCTTAAGTACCACTTTACCAAGTTTAGTGTACTGTATTCAAAATGTTGTTGTAATAAGAACCTGAGAAAAGCCTATTTCAATTTTCCCATGAACAGGAAAGTCTCTGAGATTCACAGAAACAATTTGAAAACAGGTCTCAAGGAAATACATTGGTTTACCCTTGTTAGCTAATTTTTCTCACCGGTTATCAGCTATTGAGATCGGTTATCAGCTATTGAGATCGTATTCATAATGTGATTTTAGAGAAAATTTCCACAAATGTCCATCATTCCTTCCCAAGAGATGAGAAAAATGAGGTCCATGCAAAATTTTATGTACAAAGAATGATCAAGTTCGTTAATTGCTTAAATCGGACATGAGAGAGGAGGCGTTAAAGGGAAGGATTTTTGAAAATTCATAATATCTCCGTTACTATAATCTGATCGAAAAATTGTATAGGACCAATCTTAGTGCAAATTAAATATACTATAAATATTTTTATATAAATTTATTCTCTATTAGAATATTAACTAAGATATTTGCATTTTTCAGCCTTCAGCAAACCCCTACTCCTACTCATGTCACATAAAGACTACTCTGTTACATAATAGACCACTTTACTCGAAGCTTAATTACCAAATATTATTATCAAGAGACTTTTATTATATGAGATACATGCAAATATGTTCTGTTGGTCCCCCACCCATCTTAAGTTTTTGGGTTACTAAAATTTGAGTGATTAAGATAAAAATTATTCTGATTCATTATAAATTACAGTACTATCCAGTAAAGAAAGCATTTGTGCGATACATTGCGCACATTCATCAGATATTTTTGGAATTAATTAACTCTCCTGGTGATATTTGTTGGTAGCTTTCAAAAATGGAAGCTGAATAAAACATCTGAGCTCTAAATCAAAGATGCAAAATTTGAGGTAGCTTTTTCTCTAAGCTTCTAATAAATGGGGGAGAGAGGAAAAAATCCAATATAATGGTGTCCTTAGAGATTTTTTGCACATGCCTGTTTTAATTATAGAACTATTTAATAAAATATTTTCTTCATTTTTTTTTTAAATTAGAGAATATTGATTCTTTTTTATTTTATATTTAATGGGTGATTATATATATATAGGGATAAGTCTAAAATATTAAATAACCATATTTCACAACCTAATGTAGACAATCTTTAATTTACCCTCTTGCAATATTGTTTTGGCCAGTTTATTTCGAAAGTTACATCCCTCTTTGCAAAGTTGGCCTTTTAATTATAAATATCATGTATATTTTATTACAATAAAGAGTAGAACCAGTTGTGGAGTGGGAAATGTATCCTACCTAGGAAGTGTGAGGTATGAAACCGGGGTCAGTACATATTTTTATTTAGTTGTGCAATTTCCAAGCTTCAAATGTGGATTTTCATGTTCTCTTAGCTCCTATTTAGCTAGCAGTGAGGGGCATTTGATAAGTAATGGTCAGTGGGAGGGGGGGTGATTAGATAAGTAATGATCTTTAGTCTGTAATACCACCACAATAAGGCTGCAAATGTGTCCATCTAATAATTAGACCTCCCACCAAAGCCGTGTCGCAGACCCTGTCCCTTCATGGACTCTTGAGTCAAATATTTTCTTATATTACAGTATGACCTTGAATTCAAATATTTCTCGATAAATAAAATATATAGTACACCTCTAGTTTTTATTATTATTTAAAAATCTATCACAATTTAAATGAAAATAAAGGAAGAAACATTTAAGATGTAATAGAATTGAAAAGAAATCAAGTCTAGCATTTCATATCTAACATTACCTTATTTTATTAATAGAGAAGGAACAATGGTTGTTTGTTTTCTATTTTAATTTATTACTATTAGTTCTTTCTAATATTCTTTTTACTTTGTTTTTTTATTCATGCAGACATTGGACATCGTTGTAAGTTTTCAAGCCTTTTTATTAGAGTCACTTAGTTTTGTTTCCACAATTCTATAATTTTTTAATGTTTACAGACCTTGCCTTTGTTGATGAAGAACTTAGTTTTACGGAATGTTTAGAAGAGTTTGCTGACACTGTCCCTCAGCACATAAAGGACAGGGTAAACAATAAGAAAAGAATGAAGAAGAAAAAAAAAGAAGTGCCTCCTACTTCACACAAAGGTAAATTTGTGAATTTTTGTTTTCTCTAGTCTAATACCACTAACTGAGGGAATTTATTTTACCTACTATCGTTATACATTTAAAGGATATATTTAATTTTATTGATCATGAAATGTGAGGCATAAAAAATATATATGTTAGCAATCAATCAAAAACATAAATAATAAAGTAACTGTATGTGAAATGTCAGAGACTATAATATCAATGCCAATTAATAATAATAATAATACAATACTAATTGCTAGATACGTACTTCTATCTCTGACCCATACTTTTTCTAATATATTTCATAGAACAAAGATGTGATCCTGGCTTGTTGTAATCTTTTTTCCAGGATTTACATATGCGCTTTGCAGGCCACAGATAAGAGACTGACTGACTTGTAATTCCCACACTGTTTTTGACAACCTTTTCCGTGTAATGACAATGATCAATATTGTATGCCCAATCTTTTTGAATTGTCTTGGTGTCCCGTTTACTTAGTCTGAAATAGCCCTTAGAGTCCTTTGGTGAGCTCATGCCTACCATATTTCAAGATATCAGAAGCAGTGCTGTCCCTTCCTGCTGCTTTGCCTGTCTTCATATACTCAAGAGCCAGTTTTGCTTCCTCTTTGCTTGTTCTTAGAGCGTTTGTTTCTTTTGTCTTCTTGCTGCTACTTCTTAGCAAAGAGTTTAAGGTAATGCCTACCCCTTTTATCTAATATCTTGGAAGGTTCTGTCACAGTTCTGTCTTTGATTCGTTCTCCTTAATAATTCCATCCAGCACAAAAAGTGGATAGTGAACTTTGAGATAGATCGACATGTCAGTAGATAGTTAATATCCAGGATGGAAAAAGAGTGTAGTCTAAGAAGAGGGACTGAACAGTCAGAGCCAGGACAGAGACGAGATGTCCAAAGGAGGGACTACTATCTCTATTTTTGTGGAGCCTTGTGGTGAAACCCCTAATGGAGGATTTAAATAGACAAGTAGATAATAGAGAGGTGGTGTAAGAAAATGGGGCTCATTTTTCACCCAGGCTAACTGGGGAGATAGTAGAATTTAAAGATAAGGTCAAGTACCTGGGATTAATGTTTGTCAGAATACTAAACTGGAAGGAGCATTTGAATTATGCTACCAACAAGCCTGTTAGAGCTGTTTGGATGTGTAGGAGCTTGCTTGGAAAGACATGGGGAATGAAGTCCTACATGGCCCATTGGATGTACACAGCAATAATCAGGCCGATACTTGGATATGGATGTATGGTGTGATGGCACAAATTGAATGTTAAAGCGATCATCAGAATATTCACGAAAGTGCAGAGGTTAGACTGTCTGTTAATCATAGGAGCAATGAACTTCACACCCACTATAACAGTGGAGATACTCTTGGATCTCTTGCCAATAGATATCTTCATTGAGTCAGTGGCAATGAATGTAATGATCAGGATAATGAGAATGAAGTTTATCCAGAATATAGACGGATGGAATGGTTTCCTGAGAATGTTGGAAAACATTTTGATAATACCAGAACTTAATATGCTATTGAATAAAATGGCAGATAAACTCCTATTTGAGAAAAGGTTTAAGGTGGACATATATTGACTCTGCTAATTGAAAACAGACAGTTAAGCAGCCAAATGGACTGAATGTTTATACGGATGGCTCCAAGACGAAAGAGCTGACTGGGACAGGATTGTGATGAAAGGCAGGGAAATAGCCTTAACAAATGGATTGCCTTGGGACCCCACTCCAACAGTTTTCAAGCCAAAATCTTTGCAATTTTGGTAGCAGCCCATCAATTAGCTGAGCTTAACCCTTCATTACGCGATTTTTTTTTTCTTGGTAACTATAATTTGATACATATTTAGGATGGGCTACAGAACATTGGAAAAATATTTTTAAAATCTTCCGCTTGCAGTTTTTGAGAAAATTTGTTTTTTTGGCACATTGCACGTATGCAAAGCCACGCATATATAGTCGAATTAAGTGATACATTTCATTTTTTCACACTTTGCACATATGCAAAGCAGCACATTTGTAATCGAACTAAGTGATATAAAAAACAACAGTAAAAAGCTGAAATTTTTCAAAAATATTGAATTTACAAAAACTGAAATTTCACCTTCAGTTAGAGTATATTTGCATGAAACAAAGTGACTTTAAGTCCATGAAATCAGGTGAAACAGTTATTTTCCTCATTCAAACAAATATTTATTCCATATTATTTTTATAAAACTAAATGTTGAATCAGAACTATAAAAATTACAACATTAGAGAAATAAACAAATGTGTTATAATCAAAATATGTATAAGCTACACCATTTTTTTCGAAATCAGGTGAAACAGTTATTTGTCTCATTCAAGCACAAATTCACTTACATTTTTCAAATGAAGCAAATGTGAAACGTTGTTATCTTTTCATTCCAAATCGGCCAGAGGTTTACTGCATCCAATCATACATCTATTGGTGGTAGCAAAGATCCCTTAGCTTCTATTCTCTTTTTCCCTATTGGGTCCAAGCTGCTTGGCCTTGCACGCTTTCTTGGCTCCTGGCCTACCTGTTATAGAGTTTGTCTAGCTCAGACCTAAACCTCTTTGGTTCATGGGTGCGTCTGTTTATCCTTTTTCAAGAAGCATTCTTCAGTAAAGTATCTATTAATTTATTACCATTGTATCAAGCAGGTGAGAAAAAAGACGAAGATGCCACCTCTTTGATCTTATCTTGATGAGGTGTCTTCCTACATATCTGTCAAGCAAATCTACATTTGCCATGTGCGAATTGAATACGGAGACACCAGCTGGATAAGGCACCATTACATGTTCTTTTTTAATCTATAAAATCTTTCCACTTCTAGTTTCGGAAGTCCTCCAACAAAATTTGAGAGGGAACTGACATTGCTGTTGGCAGTAGAAGTGTCAACTAACTCAAAATTTGTCGTGAATTCCTCTGAATAACCGCATTATTACTTTTTGACTTCTTTTCTGTCCCAGAACTTTCAGTTAGAAATTCTATTGTGTTCAATTGTGCCAAAGCACTGAATTCCATTATTGAACAATTACATCGCTAAATCCAGAGAAGTATAATATCTGTCAAAATATAACTTGTGATTCTGGTGTCTTGGCATTTCTCTTGACACCCAAATAACAACATTTCCACTAGCTTCGACATTGGCCTTATTTTGTATAGTTTGTGACCTTCACACCTAAGGGGGGGGTCTGGTCGCTACAGGTTTTTATTGAATTTTAGTTCAAATTTCTGGAAGATGGAGAACTTGCCTTAGATGTATTAGATATATTTGAAATTAGTTCTGTCTGGAAATCAGTTCCAGAATCACTATCTGGAGATTCAAGGTCTTGGACATTTATTGTTGGGTCTTCCTCAGAATCATCGAACTCCAGCCCATCTTCACTCTCTGAAGTCCAAACCATTACCATCAATTCATCTGATGTCAATCTACAGTCTTCCATTATCTGAACACACAAAGGAATCCACCACACTAATATTTTTTCAACAAGTATACAAGAAACTGAAATAAAAACAAGTAGTTTGAATTTCTATAATGTATGAGTTCAATACAACCATATCATGCGCTTTTGCAGATGTGCAAACCGAATAAAATTACTCATTACTCTTTTGTTAATTAGCAGAAATATGCAAAAACACTAAGAGACATTCACCACTGTTATTAAATCATGAATATATTTATTATTTTCTTTCTTTCTGTTTTCACGATGTATACTGCCTCTTACAAGGTGGTGCTTCATGCCAAACTGAAGTTTTCGAGAACGTGGCGGATATAAGTGGCATAAGTCTACAGTGGCAAGGACTAGTGGAAAATTCTTGCACACAGTTTTAGATATATAGCATTGCAGTTGTGGCAGATGCCAAGTCAATTAAAAAAGAAGCCACTGATAAGAAGTACCTTGACTTTATAAGGAATATAAAGCCATCCGGAATGGAGATTTAAGGTTAGCTCAATAGAATCTCAAGGACCACAGTGCCCTCCCACCCTGACAGGCAGGGGGAAAGCCATAAGTTATTCAAGAGGCAAATAAACACATTTTTAACATCGAGCTCAGTGAAATACCAATATGTAGGTGCTGTGGAGAAGACTCCTAAGCACATTTTGCTTGAATGCGGAATGCTGGAGGGTTTAAGATTCAGGTACTTTGGACATAGAGATGCCGAGTCAATTAAAAAAAAGAAGCCACTGGTACAAAATATCTTGAGTTCATAAGGAAAATAAAACCATTTTGAATGGAGATTTAAGGCTTGAACAATAGGACCTCAAGGATCGCAGTGCCCTCCCTGAAATAAGAGGGAAAGCCACAAGTAATCTATTTATCTCTTTATTGAGTTCACTTAATGAAACTAAGTTTAGCTTCCACTTGATGAAACTATGTGTTATTTACAGTTTACCATTCTTTTCTTGTCAGAGTGTAACTAAGGGTTTTATTAGTGAGTTCTCCAATAAATAAATTCCTATTGCCAATGTAGTAATTGAGCAAGTGCCTCTGGTTTTACCAAGAGGATTGAGACCAATGATCTGTCTTTCTGATGATGTCTTAATTCACATAGCTAACCTAAGCCCTCACATTTGCAAATAATTTCACATTTTAATAGCTTTAGTAAACATTATAAGTTTGGCAATATTCAGATTCTCTTATCCTTTTATAACTTTGATGATTGCTTTAAAATCATCTTTCCAAATTATAATTTCATCATAGTACTCCAAAAAAAAAATTAAATAATTTTTTATTCCCTTGAAGGTTTGAGACCTGAAGTTGAACAGTTATGGAAAGGCATTCACAGCTCCTGCTTCACTGGAAGTTTAGAAGAACTTGAGAATCTTCTAGAAAATAAGTGTAATATTAGTGATGATGAAATCACAATGATACTTAATGAAAAAAATATTCTCGGAGAAACCATTTTACACAATATGGCTGCAGAAGCAAAAGGAGATATACTAAGGTCTGTAAAACTATGTTTACATTATTATAATACATGTTTTTATACAATCTAGAAAAACTTGGTATATCAATTAGAATTTGTATAATTGCATTATTTATATATTTAAAAAAAAAATTCTAATTTAAATTGTATCATTTTATTACTAAAGTATATGAATTTTGAAATTAGGAATAAATACACTTCTTTAAATGGATGAATGAGTATTGTTCAAGAACAAGCCATGTTATCCATCATTGATGGGTTGAAATAGAAATGGTTACCCATGGGATTATAAGGATTGAATACACAAAATCATCCCATCATTTTCACCGATAGCACAAATGCCCAGTAACATGAACAGTACAAATACTGCAATTCATTTGTTTTACCCGAAATATACGCATTCAGACAAAAATATATGCTTAGATTTGTGGTTATTGGAAACTAATTGATATAATAATGATTTTCCATTGAAATATAAATATTGGATAACCGAAGCACTAAAAAATACATTTTTTACTTCCAAATTAGTCATATTTATAGTTTTCAGCATGAAGCGTATAATGTCTGTTGGACATGTATTGACAAATTTATTATCGTTCTTGGGATCAAATAAATCTAGTTTCCCCTCAATATAAAAGAATGGTATAGTCTTAGCATCCGGAGAAAACATATGATACAATTTTTTTCAGGCATTCTGTTTTAATACATTACAGGAATGTTTGGGGTTAAATGTATCAAATCACTTATATTAACAATACTTTGTAGCTTATTTCATGTACAAACAATTTCCCAATTCTATTCCAGCATTTTCATAAAATAAGAATAAAGTCAGGTGCCCGGAAGGCAAAAGTCAAAATTCCAAATTCATAAATGTATATAACAATTTAGGACAAAAATCATTATTCTAAACACAATTCATTGTTTGCATTTTTTGTTATAAAACCAATGCTAATGAAAATATTGATATGATAACCCCCCCCCCCCTGTAACTGAATATTTGGATTCTCATGTAGCCTATGTTCTGTTGTACCTTGGGATAGATTCAGATATAATAATTCAAAGAAATCTTCCTAGCCGTTTTTGAGTGATAGAGTGAGTAAAAAGTAAAGGGGTAGTAAAAATGGGTTGCGTAAACTAAGCAGATTTCCCACATGTGTCATGTATTAGCATTTAAAACATAACAATATTTGGTATTCAGTCTTCAAATAAAGTGCTTCATAATATAATAGCTTATTGTTAATATGACATGTGTAGGAGTGGGGGTTTGCTAAAAAGGCCGACAACTAAAAAATGCATATATCTTGGTTAATAATCAAGATAATGAAGAAAACGTACATAACAACATTTCTGGAGAACATTACATTTGCAATAAGATTGGTTCTATACAATTTTTTGGTTCGATGCATAGTAACGGAGATATTAAGAAATTTCAAAATTCCCCCTCTAAATCACTCCCCCTCCCACTTGTTTTAATTTTTTGCCATTGTTTCACATACTTGAAGTCTATACATCTTCACATTTTTCATAATCATCTTGGTCCCTCCTCACTAAATATTCTAAAGTTCCTCCATATATTCACAAGGTATTTCAAATCTAATCCTTGTTCCAATACTGACAAACTCTTTTTTGTCCCTCTCTCTGCCTCTTAGTCATTTCCCTTTAGGAAAATCAGTTCACATTCAAACAAATATTTTTAAATGTCCATCCATCCATACCAGGAGATGGCAAAAATAAGGCTCAAATATTATTTATTTATATAATTTAAAGTTGAAGCAATGAATCATCAACAACACAATTTGGGCCTCTTTGGTCACCTATAATTTACATTTTGGTTATGATTATTTATTTATATTAATTGTTAAGCTATTATGTTTTGAAACGAACTTAACCAATAAATTGATAAAACATTTATATTTAGTAAAATAAAAACATAAACATGTGTTAGCCTTTGTCACTTAATAACCTCGCCCGGGATATTGTTTTATATTAGGTAATGTAACTCACGCTTTTGGGTCCTGACTGTGGTTAACAGTCGTACGGGCACTTTAATTATTCCACTCCCGTTCACTAGTCAATGTAGCGCATGAAAACTCGCGAGATGTCCATTGATTAAGACTGGGTAACCAAGACTTAATTAAGACTGTCTATAATAGTAATTGAACATATGTTTTTTTTAATAACCACTACATTATACATTGAGTCATAGCTTTATATATTATTATATAAATAAAAAGTACTTAGGGGCTCAGTCCATACGGCTTTGTTAGGAGGTCATGCTTTGCATATTCAGTGCTATATTGTTGTGGCACTACAGATCAAGGGTTGCTATTTATTTGTTCGAGTAGCTACACAATTTCCTTACAATGCTGAATGGATACCAGGAATACAGATAGAATCGTAAAGCTCGAATCAAATTTCAAGTGTGGTCCTTTGAACTTGGAATCTTTATCTTAGTAATCCAGTGCTTTACAACGAGACCACTACTACTCCTAATCATAAATTTAAGTCAATTTATATTATATTTATAATGTTGGCCTTAATCTCACATGGTAAAACTTAGAGAGGCCCTAGCAGTTCAAAGTGGGCATTAATAAATAACATTCATTTTAAGGGACATTATAGGATTAATTTATTATTTCATTCCTGTGTTATTTATGAACTTATCTCTTACTATGCACTTAAAGATATGAGATTGTTTTCATTGTAATTTAATTTTTAGGTTGCTTATGTTACATGGTGCAGATCCAACAATTAAAGACAAAAAGTCACTAACTCCTTATGACCATGCACCAGATAA